>OW387791.2:12127080-12128890 GCA_936446665.2 Synanthedon andrenaeformis
GTTAGGTTAGGTTAGGTTAGGTTAGGTTAGGTTAGGTTAGGTTAGGTTAGGTTAGGTTAGGTTAGGTTAGGTTAGGTTAGGTTAGGTTAGGTTAGGTTAGGTTAGGTTAGGTTAGGTTAGGTTAGGTTAGGTTAGGTTAGGTTAGGTTAGGTTAGGTTAGGTTAGGTTAGGTTAGGTTAGGTTAGGTTAGGTTAGGTTAGGTTAGGTTAGGTTAGGTTAGGTTAGGTTAGGTTAGGTTAGGTTAGGTTAGGTTAGGTTAGGTTAGGTTAGGTTAGGTTAGGTTAGGTTAGGTTAGGTTAGGTTAGGTTAGGTTAGGTTAGGTTAGGTTAGGTTAGGTTAGGTTAGGTTAGGTTAGGTTAGGTTAGGTTAGGTTAGGTTAGGTTAGGTTAGGTTAGGTTAGGTTAGGTTAGGTTAGGTTAGGTTAGGTTAGGTTAGGTTAGGTTAGGTTAGGTTAGGTTAGGTTAGGTTAGGTTAGGTTAGGTTAGGTTAGGTTAGGTTAGGTTAGGTTAGGTTAGGTTAGGTTAGGTTAGGTTAGGTTAGGTTAGGTTAGGTTAGGTTAGGTTAGGTTAGGTTAGGTTAGGTTAGGTTAGGTTAGGTTAGGTTAGGTTAGGTTAGGTTAGGTTAGGTTAGGTTAGGTTAGGTTAGGTTAGGTTAGGTTAGGTTAGGTTAGGTTAGGTTAGGTTAGGTTAGGTTAGGTTAGGTTAGGTTAGGTTAGGTTAGGTTAGGTTAGGTTAGGTTAGGTTAGGTTAGGTTAGGTTAGGTTAGGTTAGGTTAGGTTAGGTTAGGTTAGGTTAGGTTAGGTTAGGTTAGGTTAGGTTAGGTTGAGGTAAATTTTGTTCTGGAGGTTACGCTGTTAATAGTGGTTTCTAACAGTCTGAAGATCCCTTGTCTTGTTGCGCTAGTTGAATTTTCGGACTGACGTGATTGAAGCCTTTTTTAAGGCTTCCTTCCTATCAGTCCTGATTTTTCTTCTGGCTGTAACTTCTTTAGTTGTCGGCGGATTTTGTCGCGGAATACTTTTTTGGCAGCCTTTTTCAAGGCTCCTTGGGGTGGCCCGCGGCAATTTTTGCCAATTATTGTTGTTTTGTTGTTTTTTCAATTCGTAGATTTTCGTTGTTTTTGTTAGGCATTTTTTGCAAAAATTTCCAAAATTCGATTTCGCCGAAACTCAGTTTCCCTTCATTTTTTTCGGAGCTCTTTCGGACGGTGCCGGAAAGTCGGGAATTTCCGGATTTCCGGAAATTTTTGATTGGCCGGTACTGCGCCGCTAGTTGCTCCACGGCGGTGTGGTGCGGCTCATTCGAAGCCTCTTCTGAGGTTCCGTCGGACTGCCCACACCAGCTGTTCTATTTGCTGTCCTCCATTTTGTTGTTTTGATTTTTCTGTTTTTGAGTTGGTCATTTTTAAGTTTATTCTTAAAATAACTCCTGCCTCCGTGGCCGGAATTGGCTGGGGGGCGTTTCTTTAGAAGCGCCTTCCAAACCTCTTTCGTAAGGGGTGCCGGGCTGAAAATTTTTCGGGTTTCCCGGAAATTTCTTCTGCCCGGCATTTCCGGATTTCCGGATCTTTCCGGTTTTTGGAATTGTTGAGGGACACCTTTTCGGAAGCGCTCTCGACCGGACCAAACCCGGTTGTTCTATCCTTCGTAGTTTAGGAGTTATTGTAATTCTTAGTTTATGGTGTTTAAAATTGCTGCGAATTATCGTTGACTTTTTCTTTATATTGTTTTTATTCCACCCTCCTGGCAGGAGTGGAGTCACCGGAAGACTCGGAGGTCGACAGGGCCATTAACTGGCCCATGTCGGACTCC